>CM042415.1:4628883-4654059 GCA_023634145.1 Thymallus thymallus
AGAGGTATAAGAAGGGGAGGGGGAGGTAGGGGGGGCGGGGAGGGCGAAAAGGAGGCGTTATGTAGAGATACCTGCTGCTAATTCTGGAGTCAGTGAGGGATGGAGGGCACTCCAGCTGTTACATTAAAACAGCAGGTGGACGCCATCATTAGGACTGGCACACGAGGCGGGATGAGCGCCCTCACTAGTCATTTCCACAGGGCCCAGCGGCCCACTGTAGTTCTGTCTCAGGCGGCTTCACCCCGCCGAGAGAACTGAGCCGTAGCTCCATATAGCTCCATAGGACACACACACACACACACAGCCCTTCTTGGCTACCTCTCTTGGGCACACTGCTTAGCTTGGTGAGGGTTGAGCGACTCACACATCTGGCACCTATCTCATTCTGCCTAATGGCTCTTCAGTCAACCTTACCATTTAGGATAAAGAACTTAGTTTGACTCGAGTAACCCAGAAAAATATCCTCTCCGTTTTTATTGTGGTTCACCTTCCTGTACATACCCGTTGTCAAGGCCGTCACACAGGTGACATTGATACTTTTAACACAATCAAATTACATGATGCTATTAATTTTTTATGAATTGGCCGAGGGCCTCAGAGTGCTGACCTAGGATCAGTTTGGCTTTTTATATACAGTAATAATGAATAAGTTTATGAACACAGGGACCTGATCCCAGACTCTTTATGAATACATGTGTAATGTGATACACCTCTCTTTCTCGCTCTCTCTCTCCGTATCCCAGAATGCTTTGTATATTCTGCACAGGATGGGGCCATTTTGCGCCTCGCTGATGCCAGAGGCTTCTCCTTAGATCTCCCAACATCCCTTCCGTAATTGTAGATCGAGATTCCCAACCCGCGCCATCCAGGAATACTGTTACACAAATCAAGTTGTTTGGATCCCATATTGACATGTTATCTCTTCATCTGTTGATGGAGGGAGGAGGAGGGAAGAGAAAGAAGTGGAACTTGGGTAATTGAGCCGTGTCTCGCAGCTTATCGGTGAAGCTGCAACGCGTCACTGAGCTAACGAGGTGTGGCGCGGGAGAGAAACGTGAGCCTCCCTTGAGGCCCAAAGAAGACTTATTAGTTCAGTTCATCTGGGGAAATATTGTTATGGATGAATGGCATGGTGAAATGTCCCCTTTGTTGCAATAATGATCAAGGCAACAGTCGTCTGAGTAAAGGATGCACCCTCTGTTGGAGGCAGGTCCGGTAGATCCTAGCCTGAGAGAACCTATGGACATGGAGAACAGCGGATCACAAACCTGTTTCAACAAATGGATTTGCTCTTTTACCATTTAGCTTTGCCCTTAATTTGAACCTGCCATTTGTGTGTGTGAGTGATGTGGATCTCACAACATGCCAGTGAGTGATGTGAATCTCACAACATGCCAGTGAGTGATGTGACTCTCACAACATGCCAGTGAGTGATGTGAATCTCACAACATGCCAGTGAGTGATGCGAATCTCACAACATGCCAGTGAGTGATGCGAATCTCACAACATGCCAGTGAGTGATGCGAATCTCACAACATGCCAGTGAGTGATGCGAATCTCACAACATGCCAGTGAGTGATGCGAATCTCACAACATGCCAGTGAGTGATGCGAATCTCACAACATGCCAGTGAGTGATGCGAATCTCACAACATGCCAGTGAGTGATGCGAATCTCACAACATGCCAGTGAGTGATGTGAATCTCACAACATGCCAATGAGTGATGCGAATCTCACAACATGCCAGTGAGTGATGCGAATCTCACAACATGCAAGTTTGACATGCCAGTGAGTGATGCGAATCTCACAACATGCCAGTGAGTGATGCGAATCTCACAACATGCCAGTGAGTGATGCGAATCTCACAACATGCCAGTGAGTGATGTGAATCTCACAACATGCCAGTGAGTGATGCGAATCTCACAACATGCAAGTTTAACATGCCAGTGAGTGATGCGAATCTCACAACATGCCAGTGAGTGATGCGAATCTCACAACATGCCAGTGAGTGATGTGAATCTCACAACATGCCAGTGAGTGATGTGAATCTCACAACATGCCAGTGAGTGATGTGAATCTCACAACATGCCAGTGAGTGATGCGAATCTCACAACATGCCAGTGAGTGATGCGAATCTCACAACATGCCAGTGAGTGATGCGAATCTCACAACATGCAAGTTTAACATGCCAGTGAGTGATGCGAATCTCACAACATGCCAGTTTGACATGCCAGTGAGTGATGTGGATCTCACAACATGCCAGTGAGTGATGTGAATCTCACAACATGCCAGTGAGTGATGCGAATCTCACAACATGCCAGTTTGACATGCCAGTGAGTGATGTGGATCTCACAACATGCCAGTGAGTGATGTGAATCTCACAACATGCCAGTGAGTGATGCGAATCTCACAACATGCAAGTTTGATTTGTAACCCTCGCTATCATAGAATGCTAATTTAAATCATATTTTTGCATATATCTTCATGTCTTTCATGTGTATATGCAAATCACCCCCATTGGCTTTCAGCACTCTGTAATTAGGTTTATGAAGGACAGCTGTAATCCATAATTAACAGAAATGTTTGCAAGCTCTTTTTTTTTTCTCTCACTCGTTTTTTTCCACAACACGGCAATGACTTAAACAACCTATAATGCTAACTTAATTAGCGTGTTTGTTTATTTATAGCTAGCTGAAGCAGTCAGTCAGTCAGTCAGTCAGTCAGTCAGTGAGTGCAGTGCTGCTGCCACGGCCCCCAGTCACCCTGAGTGTCTCCCTCCCCCTGTGTTTTGATCTTGTCATTCTCCTTCAGTAGAGAAAAGGGCGGTTTAGTCACACACTCCCAGTAACCACTCCCAGTAACCACTCCCAGTAACCACTCCCAGTAACCACTCCCAGTAACCACTCCCAGTAACCACTCCCAGTAACCACTCCCAGTAACCACTCCCAGTAACCACTCCCAGTAACCACTCCCAGTAACCACTCCCAGTAACCACTCCCAGTAACCACTCCCAGTAACCACTCCCAGTAACCACTCCCAGTAACCACTCCCAGTAACCACTCCCAGTAACCACTCCCAGTAACCACTCCCAGTAACCACTCCCAGTAACCACTCCCAGTAACCACTCCCAGTAACCACTCCCAGTAACCACTCCCAGTAACCACTCCCAGTAACCACTCCCAGTAACCACTCCCAGTAACCACTCCCAGTAACAACTCCCAGTAACCACTCCCAGTAACCACTCCCAGTAACCACTCCCAGTAACAACTCCCAGTAACCACTCCCAGTAACCACTCCCAGTAACCACTCCCAGTAACCACTCCCAGTAACCACTCCCAGTAACCACTCCCAGTAACCACTCCCAGTAACCACTCCCAGGCACCATTCTGGATGGATGGAGAGATGGAGAGGAAAAAAGAGGATGGAGAGAATTCATATTTATATGGGGTGTTAGTTAGCATGGGCTGCCACTGGGAGGGGGGCAGGGGGAGGATTATGGATGTGGCTCTGGGGTGATGGCAGGAGAGCAGAAGGACGTGTGTGTGTGTGTGTGTGTCCAGTAGTAGGAGGAAGATGACATTGTGATATATGCTCTTTACAACAAAATTACCAATAAAAAGAGTGGTTGTGAGAGAGGCAGATACATCAAATCGTATTGGGTCACATACACATATTTAGCAGAGAGAGAGAGAGAGTATGTGTGTGTGTTTCTGTCTGTTTGAGGGTGCAGGAGTCCGTGTCACTGTACACACACTCTCTACATGCTCTCTTTGATTTTGAACCCCTGTAATGACAGGATACCCAGGGTCGTGTTCAGTAGGCACTCAACGGAAGAAAACAAGGAAAACAGGGAGTTACTACCAGACCAATAAGAAAGCACATTTCCTTTTTTCATGCCCTCTATGTTAACCTTTTGCCCCCTGTGTTCTCTCCCTGACCAGGTGGGCCTTTGTAATGAAGAAGCACCTGAGCACTCACCTGTTGGGGAAACATGGACTGGGCCAGCCCAAAGAGAGGTAAGACTGACTACCTCACTTTGTCTCTCTCTCTCTCTCTCTCTCTCTCTCAGTATTTTTATCACATCCCTTTGTCAATCTGTCTCCCTCTCTCTGTGTGATTGGGAAAATGTGATGTCTCCATCTCTCTCCATGATGTTGTGTGTAAAACCTTCCCAGTGTGCCCCTGTCTGTCAGTGACGCGGCCCGGCTGTCAGTCCGCATTGTGTGTTTGATGAAGACAAAGTTGTGAAGTCCCGGTGGCATGCGAGAATGAGACGTTAAACATCCCTCAATCTGTCAAACAGACCTGCTAAGAGAAACCAGACCGCCTTTCAAATTGATACTTTTGACAATATGTCGTATTAGATATGACAAGTGGCTTGAGATATTAATAAAGTAGGCACACCATATGCTCCCCTGTAAATACACACACATTATTAACTGGATTCAGACTGTCAACTGTTCGTCAGGATTAGTTGGGAGAGAAAGTCTCATATCCCACAACTATTTTACTTGTCTGCTTTTTTCTCGTAAACAGCACATGACGAACTAAAGGGAAACGATACTATCCAGGACAGAAACGTTTGTACCACATAGATGCTATTATGTCCATTTGGCTTTTCTGTTTCGAAGTTCGAGAATGCTGGTTGGTAATGTGAGTGAAATCACAGTAGGGTTTGTCAGTGTATTTTGTCTGAATGAAAGACCTCTGTGTCCTTGGCTCTGTATTAGAGGGTGACATAACAGCAAAGGTTGGAGAGAGCACACACACACACACACACACACACACACACACACACACACACACACACACACACACACACACACACACACACCAGCGACAGGCATGAATGGAGTGGCCTTGTGGAGCTTGGAGGTCTGTGCGTTACCTGATAGCATTTACCTCAGAGTGTGTCTCTGCCAAAACCAACTAGAGTCACCCTGCTGCCCCATAAAACATACTGCAGTGCCATACAACACCATTACATCACACACACACACACACGCATGAGCGCATGTGCACGTGAGCGAGGCAAGTGCAGGTATTCATACAGACATCGGCGTTGTAGCATTATTTTCTCTTGCTTCTCTCTTTTAAACACACACACACACACACACAGCGAGAGACCATGAAGTTTGTTCTATTTAAACCTGTAAAACACGGTGTCATCATTTTTCTGACAGTCCTGGAGACAGAATGTATCTCATCCTTAATTAACCATCATATTTCCAACACAGCAGTGCTTAATTAGCACAAGGTCATTGGGGAGGACTTATTAAGTGGAACTAATTTGGGCGAGTGTAAGTGAGGAGGCAGAGAGGATGGGATGGATAGACATAGACAGAGACAGAGAGACAGAGAGAGACAGAGACAGACATGAAAAGAGGGAATGAAATAGAAAAGGGAGAATATGGAGAGCGTATGGTGGCAGTGGATTTAGCCAGCTCTTCACAGTACTCGCCCAATGATTGATAACTGCACCAGTTTGAAAAGGCCAGACTTTGAGACTGGAGGGGTAGCTGGGGACTGGAGAGGGGGAGAGGAGGGGAGAGGGGACTGGAGTGGTAACTGGGGACCAGGAGAGAGGGGAGAGGGAGGTAGATGGGGAGGGATATGGGGTTGGCGGGAGTGGGGGAGCCAATTGCAAACATATGCTGGCTGGCAGGCAGGGGGAGGCAGGGGGAGGCAGGGGAGAGATGGATTGCAGCAGGACAGTGTCAGAGAGGCTGTTTCATCACCATCTCCACGGCCCTATTCACCTGGTATTTTTAGAACACTGGGGAGATCTGTTAGTCAAAGGAAGAGAAGAGGAGGAGGGATGGGAGGAGGAGGAGGAGGAGGGGAGAGACCTGACTAGCCGCAGTGCCCAGCTCCAGTTTGCTCGGTCTGTCTGGGCTCTGGAAAAACAAGTTATTTTGGGCGTGGGGAGAATTGGGCTAGGATGGGCAGGCGAGCCGGAGGTAAAATGACAAACTCCAGCCTCCATGACAGGTTCAGAGAGCGCGAGAGAGACTAAAATGGAGGGCGAGGGAGAGAGCGACAGAGAGGGGGGAGAGGAGTTCTGACCTGTCTGTGCTAGCAAAACAGTCCTGTAGCGTAGCATCATGGTCAGATTTGCCAAATGGAGGGCGAGGGGGAGCTTTGTATGCGTTTCTGTGTGTGGAGTAAAGGTGGTCTAGAGTTTTTTTTCCTCTGGTTACACATGTCACATACTGGTAGAAATGAGGTCAAATTGATTTAAGTTTGCCGGCATTAAAGTCCCCGGCCACTAGGAGTGCCACTTCTGGATGAGCATTTTCTTGTTTCTTATGGCCTTATACAGCTCGTTGAGTGCGATCTTAGTGCTAGCATCGGTTTGTGGTGGTAAGCAATACCTTGAGACATCTTTAATATTAGACATTGCGCACCAGCAGTTATTGACAAATAGACACACCCCCTCGCCCCTCGTCTTACCAGACGTAGCTTCTCTGTCCTGGCGATGCACGGAAAATCCCTCCAGCTCTATATTATCCGTGTCGTCATTCAGCCACGACTCTAATATATTACAGTTTTTAATGTCCCGTTGGTAGGATAGTCTTAATCGTAGATCCTCCATTTTGTTTTCCAATGATTACATGTAGGCCAATAGAACGGATGGTAGTGGAGGTTTACTCACTCGCCTACAAATTCTCAGAAAGCAGCCCGACCTCCACACCCTTTTTCTCCCATCTTTTCTTCACGCAAATTACGGGAATTTAGGCATGTTCTCGAGAAAACAGTATATCCTTTGTGTCGGAGCCATTAAAGAAAAAATCTTTGTCCAGTTCGAGATGAGTAATCGCTGTTCTGACGTCCAGAAGTTATTTTCGGTCATAAGAGACGGTATCAGCAACATTACGTACAAATTAATGTACAAACAACATTTAATACGGCAGCCATCCCCTCTGGCGCCATGAGCAACAGTCAAGTCCATAATTATTAGCACCCTTGATAAAGATGAGCAAATAAGACTGCATAAAATAAATAATACAAATACTGAGCTATAGGTAACTGCCAAAATAAAGGAAACACTGAGTGATAAATGAGTGATACAAAGTATATTGAAAGCAGGTGCTTCAACACAGGTGTAGTTCCTGAGTTAATTAAGCAATTAACATCCCATAATGCTTAGGGTCCTAAAAATGCCCAATTGCCCATTATTTTGGCTACCAAACCTGGAAGAAGAGATATCAGTGACTTTGAAAGAGGGGTCTCAAAATAGCATAGGGGGGTTAAAGTGGATGTGTGTCTAAACCCAATTGAACACTTATGGGAGGTTCTGGAGCGTCGCCTGAGACTGTTTTCCACCTCTATCAACAAAACATGATGGATACTTTTGGTCCCCTAAAATGGGCGGACTATGTATGTACAAAAAGTGCTGTAATTTCTAAAGCTGATTTAAAGCAGTATTGCACTTTCACCTTATAGGCATTGTATCATTTCAAATCCAAGGTGCTGGAGTACAGAGCCAAAACAACCAAAGAAATGTCACTGTCCCAATACTTTTGGAGCTCACTGTAGATGAGTATCATCTTGATTGTTATCATTTCCTCATGGCATACGGTAGATGCTGGATGGAGATATAGATTCTCATACGGTAGATGCTGGATGGAGATATAGATTCTCATACGGTAGATGCTGGATGGAGATATAGATTCTCATACGGTAGATGCTGGATGGAGATATAGATTCTCATACGGTAGATGCTGGATGGAGATATAGATTCTCATACGGTAGATGCTGGATGGAGATATAGATTCTCATACGGTAGATGCTGGATGGAGATATAGATTCTCATACGGTAGATGCTGGATGGAGATATAGATCTCATACGGTAGATGCTGGATGGAGATATAGATTCTCATACGGTAGATGCTGGATGGAGATATAGATTCTCATACGGTAGATGCTGGATGGAGATATAGATTCTCATACGGTAGATGCTGGATGGAGATATAGATTCTCATACGGTAGATGCTGGATGGAGATATAGATTCTCATACGGTAGATGCTGGATGGAGATATAGATTCTCATACGGTAGATGCTGGATGGAGATATAGATCTCATACGGTAGATGCTGGATGGAGATATAGATTCTCATACGGTAGATGCTGGATGGAGATATAGATTCTCATACGGTAGATGCTGGATGGAGATATAGATTCTCATACGGTAGATGCTGGATGGAGATATAGATTCTCATACGGTAGATGCTGGATGGAGATATAGATTCTCATACGGTAGATGCTGGATGGAGATATAGATTCTCATACGGTAGATGCTGGATGGAGATATAGATTCTCATACGGTAGATGCTGGATGGAGATATAGATTCTCATACGGTAGATGCTGGATGGAGATATAGATTCTCATACGGTAGATGCTGGATGGAGATATAGATTCTCATACGGTAGATGCTGGATGGAGATATAGATTCTCATACGGTAGATGCTGGATGGAGATATAGATTCTCATACGGTAGATGCTGGATGAGATATAGATTCCCATACGGTAGATGCTGGATGGAGATATAGATTCTCATACGGTAGATGCTGGATGGAGATATAGATTCTCATACGGTAGATGCTGGATGGAGATATAGATTCTCATACGGTAGATGCTGGATGGAGATATAGATTCTCATACGGTAGATGCTGGATGGAGATATAGATTCTCATACGGTAGATGCTGGATGGAGATATAGATTCTCATACGGTAGATGCTGGATGGAGATATAGATTCTCATACGGTAGATGCTGGATGGAGATATAGATTATCATACGGTAGATGCTGGACGGAGATATAGATTCTCATACGGTAGATGCTGGACGGAGATATAGATTCTCATACGGTAGATGCTGGACGGAGATATAGATTCTCATACGGTAGATGCTGGACGGAGATATAGATTCTCATACGGTAGATGCTGGACGGAGATATAGATTCTCATACGGTAGATGCTGGATGGAGATATAGATTCTCATACGGTAGATTCTGGTCGGAGATATAGATTCTCATACGGTAGATGCTGGATGGAGATATAGATTCTCATACGGTAGATGCTGGATGGAGATATAGATTCTCATACGGTAGATGCTGGATGGAGATATAGATTCTCATACGGTAGATGCTGGACGGAAATATAGATTCTCATACGGTAGATGCTGGATGGAGATATAGATTCTCATACGGTAGATGCTGGATGGAGATATAGATTCTCATACGGTAGATGCTGGACGGAGATATGGATTCTCATACGGTAGATGCTGGATGGAGATATGGATTCTCATACGGTAGATGCTGGATGGAGATATAGATTATCATACGGTAGATGCTGGATGGAGATATAGATTATCATACTTCCACTATAAGAACAAGCCTCAACAGGATTTTCTATACTTCTGTCACACAAAGTAACCGAGGATATGCAACAATAAAGTACGTTTAAATCCTGTTCCTCCGCTGATCCCGACTTCTTCAACCACACTGAGATTGAATATTATGACTCCCATATGCTGTGAGTGGCCCACCTTTCTGCCACTACCTGGGAACTGAGTTGGGTCTGGTCACCAACATCTGGTATCTGTGGTTGGTGGCGGGCTGCCCTTTGGTCCAGCTCAACCAGCAGATTTTTGTCCTCAACCTGGCCATCATGGAGCTTCTTTACTGCCTCTTCTCACCTCTTGGTCCTCAACATCCTCTTCATCAAGTGCATCCATTCATTACACCAGGGGGGTACATTCGGGGCTTGCTAGTGGCCAGAAGGACCCTGTTCCAGTGCTGCTTCTGTGTGTAGTGTTACCTGGCGGTGGTCATCTGTGTGTAGTGTTACCTGGCGGTGGTCATCTGTGTGTAGTGTTACCTGCGGTGGTCATCTGTGTGTAGTGTTACCTGGCGGTGGTCATCTGTGTGTAGTGTTACCTGGCGGTGGTCATCTGTGTGTAGTGTTGCATGGCGGTGGTCATCTATGTGTAGTGTCACCTGGCGGTGGTCATCTGTGTGTAGTGTTGCATGGCTTCAGTGGCAGAAGCATTGGAGAGAACACCACTATCTTCCTTATGTCCATCGACGTGTTCTGCAGTGTCTCCATACTGTGGTTGCTGAGCAGGATCCGGTCCAGGTGATGGAGGAAAGGAAAGACTGGGTGGAAAGAGGAGGGAGGGAACCTGAAAGAGCATCCTGTACCGTTCAAATCATTCTGCTGACCTTGCTGGTGAACTACTCTCCTACCATAATCAGAGCTTTCCTTTCTTCCTTCCATCATATTTCTGAGAGATCCATCAAGTGTATCCTGACCCACATCACTTTGTCGTTCTCCGTGTTGGGTAGTTTCACTCAGACCCTCCTCTATCGCCGCAGGGCTGGGAAGCTGCCCAATATTGGGGGTTAAAACGAAGGATAACGCCACTGTCAAGGAATGGTTGTCTTGGAGCTCTTGGGTTATCATTTTATTCAATTTTGATAGTTAGGTTGTTCTTTCTCAAACCATTGACTAGATGGTTCACAATTTGTTGTAGCCTTGAACTAGCACACCTGATTCATTCATCTAGTCAATGGCTTCGTTATTGTCAAGTTAAAACAGGTGTGCAGCTCTGGAATATATAAATTACTTGAGATGGCTGCAGGTCCCTGATGAGAGGTTTAGGAAGCTCTGAGCTATTTATTAATATACTAAACCAGGGTTGGGTATGTGGGGTTCTGTGCAATTGTAATGTTATATGTTATGCTAACGTTTGTGTAGCATTTGTGGCTCCAAACCAATGCAAGGTGTGTTTCATGTCCAAATCATAATTAAGTGTCTGAAGTGACATACATTGGTTTTGAGCCACAATTGCTACAATGTTAGCATTTGAAGACAGCGGCCAGGGGTACAAAACCAAGGCATGGTTTGTTTTCTTACCTTCCCCTTAGGCTGCTTACACGGTAAGGAAACCAATATGTAATCTTATAATTTGGGTGAACTATCCCTTTAATTTTACAAAAACAAAAAATAGCTTGATGGAATAGGCCTACTTGTGTGTGTGTGTTTGAGACCTGTGTGTGTGTAACATGTGTCTGTGTCTTTGTGCGTGTGTGTGCGTGCTTGTGTGTGTGTGTGTGTGTGTGTGTGTGTGTGTGTGTGTAAATGCACCTAAACCAACAATTTAATGACTGTTTTGATTGGCGGCTGTGACCTCGCCTTAATTTAACGTAATTTTTTGCAATTTAAAAACAAAGTGTTCAAAGATGACTGACCTGGTACCTATGTTTTTTTTAGGCAATTCTAAAAATATACCGTTTGAACTAATACACTCTTCACTCATTAAATGGGTGTGTTGACAGCCAAGTGAGTCATATTTATTTAACTAAGGAGAAGGATACAAGTTGGTGAAAAGGTTTTCATAAGAACTATCAGTGTGGGTCAATAACATTGTAAAAACGAAAACTGACCAACACAGAAGACAACCATTACTTTAGCTGGGTATGTTCATTCATCTCCACATACTGTATTCAGTTAATAGGGCTGTCCCTGAATCACATTTTAATCCGATTGGTCATTTAGAAACCGATCTTCAACTATGTGTAAAAGGAAACACTATTGACTGATCAAAACTCTTATGGCTTTGTCTTGTCTCTCCGCAGCAGACACATCTGGGGCTTTCTTGGGACTCTGGTATGTTGATAGACCCCTGGTTCGTGCTCCATAATAAAACATGAGTTTATTTTGCGAATAGGAGACAGTGGGGTAAGTTAAGCCAAAGGGGTATGTTGAGCCACCCTTGTTTCTAGGAAACGATACACAAAGTTAATTATTTGATCAAATATTTAGGAAGAGGCCATCATGTCACGGAGTCTGTGAAGGAAGAAACCACATGGGAAAAGTGTGGTCCGAAAAACAGATTTTCACCAGGTCAAATGAATGTATTGTGACAATAAAAAAAAAAAAAAATGTTTTCAAAACTGTAATGTTTGCATGTATTCTGATTTGTTTCCAGGGATACACAACATAATGAAATATATGTAGATATAGATAGATAGATAGATAGATAGGTACTTTATTGATCCCCCGGGGGGGAAATTTCATAATATATATATATATTTCTTAGAAGAATACTATATTTCTCTTGACGGAGTTATGCTGTATGTAAAAAAATGACTCAACTTACCCCACTCTCCCCTACTCAAATCAACTAAATGTGATTAGCATCAGAGTAAAACAGATACAATCCTAATTATTCAAATCTTTGGGCTCAGCCCTTGTAGCCAAGTCAATATTACATACAATACACATAACACCAAGGAGAGAGGGAACAAATATTGAATTAGCTAAAATGTTGTATTATACTGCATGATAGTTCAACAAAGACATGTACTGTATGTGCACGTGTCCACAACCACACACTACTGTAGTGCTGCTCAGCTACAGGCAGCTTGGCTGTGCCAGAGGCCGAGGGTGGCAGAGCGGGCATCTGTCTTGGCTTCACCAGGATCTGGGCTCACAGCCTCTTCCCAGTGTGCCGTGCGGTGCGGCCATATTGCCCGGTCACTGTGGACTGGTACAGGGCCGGTTGGACAGGGAGACGGGGCGGAAGAGTCCTGCATGGTACCAGCATGGTGGCAATGTGGACCACACAGAGTCCAAAGCCCTGCCACACTCACAGGGGTCAAATTACACTTGAGTGTGTTTACTCTGCGGAGCGTGGCTGTAGATGGAGGACGAGGTTAAGAGAGAAACGTTGTGGCCCTTAATTCTTTGGAATAAATCTATCTTCTTAATTATTGATAATGAATCAATCTCTCCCCGGGGAAAGGGGGGGTACCTAGTCAGTTGCTCAACTGAATGCATTCAACCGAAATGTTGGGGGGGGGGTCTGCCTTAATCGAAGTCCACGTCATTGGCGCCCGGTGAGCAGCAGATTTTTACCCCCTTGCCGGCTCGGGGATTTGAACCAGCGACCTTTCGGTTACTAGCCCAACGCTCTACATTACTTCATACTAAGTGCTAGTGTGGATATTGGAACAATGCTCATATTCATAAAGTGTCTCTGATTAGGAATGCTGATCCCCCCCACCCCCCTGTCCATGTCATCATATTCATTATTAATTAAAAGGCATAACTGATCCTACATCCACACTCCTACTCTGAGAGGCTTTATGAATACAGACCAGCAGTCTGACCAGCATTCCACAAAGACATTCTATTGTGACTGACTGGGTACTAGCTGAAAACCATTAGTTTAGACCAAGACTAAACTGCTGCTGGTAGTTTGGCCAACTAGCTGTCTGACTGATATTCTGATTATTACATCACTGGAAGAGTCGTTGAATATGAGGACCTCTGCTATTCAGAATGCAGCCGTGTTTACACACACACACACACACACACACACACACACACACACACACACACACACACACACACACACACACACACACACACACACACACACACACACACACACACACACACACACACAAACAAACAAACAAACAAACAAACAAACAAACAAACACGTCGCCAGCCTGCACCATATGCCCATGACAAGTGCATAAAACCATTCTCGAGCGATCGCACAGGCCAACCCATAAAAACTTTATGCACCTAATTTTCCAGTAATCAAACTTTTATAGACTGCAATGGCTTTTAGACGAACACGTTTTTAATTATCGTTTAATTTCAACGGCAATATTAACTTGATCCCTCATTCAGCGCCAACCGTTCATCCCTCATGAAATATTTAATAGGGTAAACACTGGCGCCTGTTCAAACAAACACACAGCAACACAAAGGTGAGCGATGGGCCACTAAGGCCTCTCTACTACACACCAGTTACAGGAAACCCGTTTACCACAGAGGCAGTGACTGTTGCTGCATTTCAAAGCCTTTACAATGCACAAACACATCTGCATTGTGCATACAGTTTCAAAGGACTGTAGAAAAGGATATGATTGGGTTGTGTTCATTAGGTCACTCAATGGACAAGTCCAGGGAGTCCCTCCCTGTTTCAGTCTTCTTTCCTCCGTTTGGTGCTTAATGAACATGACCCTGCTGTGACTGTCATATCATACTTGTTCTGGGTGCCAAGCCATTGTCTGTGTACAGTAAGCAGTGCTGGCCTAACCATGATACCACTACTGTTGGGTGGTAACAACAATTCAGAGCTCATACCGAAAGGTGAGGGGAGAGAGGGGAGAGAGGGGGAGAGAGGGGAGATAGGGGCTAGTATAGACATTTGAACAGTCCAATAGACTAGCTACTCTCTGCCAGACCTCCCAATCCATCTCCCAAGCCTCTAACTTTCAGTCTAGCAACGATGTCATCAACTAGCGTTGGAACACAAGTTACGTTACTCAAACCACGAGAGAAGAGTGTGCTCAGCTCAGCCTCCGTCTAATTTATTACAAGAGCACAAGTGGAAGAACTAGCATTGTGTGGCTGGTTGACGACAGGTCAGAGTTCCCTTACTGACACTCCCTGCAACTCCATGTGGGCTACTTGTTTCTGCCTTTCTCAATTGAAACATCAGACTGTCACTGCAAGGAATGGATGTTGCCAGGCCTCACTAATGAACCAATGAATCAATGAATTAGCTAAGCAGTGATTAAATTAATACGAGCCGAACAGAGGAGCAGGAGCCGTGGACATATCCTGGAGAAGGTGATTAGCGCCTAACAGATACAGACACACGAACCAGTCACGGCTGCCAATATCAGTTATTACACATTCTCCAATTTTGAACGTTTTTTCTCATTTATTAGTACAGTAATGGATTTCTCATCCCTTTCTGATGTTGTATTGGTGTTAGGATTTTGCCCGCCCACACGGGCACATAGGAGGTACATATGAGCATGTGTTACCTGTGTTCAAGCTGGTTAACCTTAGTGAGAGACTGTGGATAAGATTTCTAACACAACGTTCATCATGTATGTCACTCTTCACTTACTGTAGGCTATATGGTGGGCGGATCGATTCAGCTCGGTGGTCATGGTTGCGTTACTGGGTGTGTGTGTAGGGTTGCGAGAGAGAGCATGATGTGTGGGTTGAGGAGGTCCCAGAATAGACATGTCATAATCAACTTTGCGGCGTACGGCAGGTGGTTTGTTGAGCCCGAGTATCAAATCATCTCCCCAAGTTTTCATTTCTGAATCCAAAACCCCTGAGCCGAAATGGTTTATGTGACATCCTCCGGAAGGCCTCTGGAGATGTTTATGTGACATCCTCCGGAAGGCCTCTGGAGATGTTTATGTGACATCCTCAGGAAGGCCTCTGGAGTTGTTTACGTGACATCCTCCGGAAGGCCTCTGGAGTTGTTTACGTGACATCCTCCGGAAGGCCTCTGGAGTTGTTTATGTGACACCCTTGGAAGGCCTCTGGAGTTGTTTACGTGACATCCTCCGGAAGGCCTCTGGAGTTGTTTACGTGACATCCTCAGGAAGGCCTCTGGAGATGTTTATGTGACATCCTCCGGAAGGCCTCTGGAGATGTTTATGTGACATCCTCCCGAAGGCCTCTGGAGATGTTTATGTGACATCCTCCCGAAGGCCTCTAGTGAAGTTGTTTCCTTCATTACTTAGGGGAAAAAAGCCTTCTCACTATTGAGACTGTCACTCTCAATTTGCGCTAACGGTAAGCATGCAGAGGCGTCCTGGATATTCTCCCCCCACACCCACCCAGAGTCTCCATTCCACTCCGCCCTTCCCGCCACTGATCGCCGTGGTGACAGTTTGATTAGATCATCAATCGTGGCTGTTAACAGTGGTTTTCCTGAGCACCTGGGCAGGCAGGTCACAGCTGGCTCTGAGCTACCGCTGTCCCCCTGACCCAACACTGTGTGTGTGTCTGTGTGTGTGTGTGTGTGTGTGTGTGTGTGTGTGTGTGTGTGTGTGTGTGTGTGTGTTAGTGTGTGCGTTTCTCATTTCCATCAGCACAGGGGGATTTGAAATGACCCACACAGTGCACTGCAGGATTTTATTGAGTGAATGTATATCTGACTGTGTTTACTGCTGTTTCAGCTCAATACAAATGAGAAGTTATTAGACTTAGCTTGTTATTTTCTCCTGATATTGTTTTGTTGGGCTCTGGAGGTCAAGGTAGTGATCAATTCTATAATTGTATTACACTGGGTTTGAGAGATTGTTTTTTTTTGTCAGGGGGATGTGTGTGTGTGTGTGTGTGTGTGTGTGTGTGTGTCTGTATTCGTGTGTGCCTGCCCAGAGTCTCACTCGCAACAGTGCATTGTTCGCTGTCCTACAGATGCATAGAGATACTGTATGTGACAGCAGGCTGTTGCTCAGTGCCGAACAACACACACTCACAGATACTTAGAGCGATGCATTACACACACACACACACACACACACACACACACACACACACACACACACACACACACACACACACACAATAAATCCAGGTACTTCCTCCTTCTATTTTCTTTTGCTGTGAAGCCAAATCCCTCATCTTCCCGATAAATCACTGTAAATGTATAATGGGACAAAGTGTGTGTCTCGATCCAATTCCTCAGGTATTACATGATTAAATAAATGTCCCAGGTCTTTCCACAAAGCTTTTTTATGTCCTGGGTCTTTCCCTTCATTTCCCCTCACACACCTCTCCCTCCATGCTACACACACATAGACACACACACACACACACACACACTGCCTACCTCTCACAGATGCAGAGGGTACTCGTAATTACGTTTGGGAGTCGTGGTTGCGAAACTAAAGTTATGAAATAACGTGTAGCATCCATTACCCCGTCTTTAGTGTGCACTGTCTCTGTCGTACTCCTAGAACAGTTACAATATGACAGCTGTTAGTGAACTAGCTTGTGTTTCATATAATGTAAGGTCTTTAGCTATAAGCTTGATGCACTGAGTGAGTGAAACTGGTTGAAATAATAATGTGTCATTACAACAAGAAACTGCGTCATTAAATAAAACTGGTTGAAATGACGTCATTATAAAAGACTGGTTGAAAATACTTCTTAACAACAAGAAACCGGTCAAATTATGTAATTATGAGGTCATTTGGGAAAATCAAGTATTATGATCCAGTATTCTTTCTACATAAAAGGTAATTGATCATATCTCAGAGAAGTGGGTTTGGATGTATGAAAAGTATAAAATATTGGTTATTATTTTCTGTCTCCTCTCTCTCTCTCTGTCTCTGTCTCTCTGTCTCTCTGTCTCTCTGTCTCTCTGTCTCTCTGTCTCTCTGTCTCTCTGTCTGTCTGTCTGTCTGTCTGTCTGTCTGTCTGTCTGTCTGTCTGTCTGTCTGTCTGTCTGTCTGTCTGTCTGTCTGTCTGTCTGTCTGTCTGTCTGTCTGTCTGTCTGTCTGTCTGTCTGTCTGTCTGTCTGTCTCTCTCTCTCTCTCTCTCTCTCTCTCTGTCTCTCTGTCTCTGTCTCTGTCTCTGTCTCTGTCTCTGTCTCTGTCTCTGTCTCTCTCTCTCTCTCTCTCTGTGTGTGTGTGTGCCTCTCTCTCAAATTCAAGATGCTTTATTGGCATGAAAAGCATTATAATACCACTAATAATAATAATAGTGATAATAATACCACTAATAATAATAATAGTGATAATAATACCACTAATAATAATAATAGAGATAACAATAACACTAATAGTAAGTAAGTTACTGCTTACTTATTCAGATGTTATTATTCAGTGTCCCTCAGGCTGTGGCAGGCTAATACATATTTGGCTGCAAGGTGAGCTGTTGCTCCTTCACCCAGGAGTATTTATTGTTGTTCCTCTGGGTTTAATAAGTTAACATTTGGAATACATGTAGTAATTTATGTGAATAATGAATCTCTTGGTGAGGAATATATATCACAGTAAAGGAGAAAGTGTATCTCTACCTCTCTCTCTCTCTCTCTCTCTCTCTCTCTCTCTCTCTCTCTCTCTCTCTCTCTCTTACAGGATGTGTGTCTCTCTCTCTCTCTCTCTCTCTCTTACAGTATGTGTTTGTCTCTCTCTCTCTCTCTCAATTCAATTCAAATTCGGCTTTATTGGCATGAAAGTTACAACTTAACAATATTGCCAAAGCACTTTACAATGTAACAATAAAAAGAACGTTCATATTATTATTAACAATAACAAAAATATAGATTAATTACATATTAATTATCACATACACAACCAAACATATTCAAAATAATTGTATGTGTGTGTTTTGTGTGTGTGTAAGTTTGTTGGGAGGTTATTGGTTGTAGTTGGGTCAACTGGTTGTCCTTACAGGATTATTGTTTGCAGTTGGGTCAACTGGTTGTCCCTACGGGTGTGACATAATGCAACATATTTTGCACCATAAATGGCACAATGGACCTTTTCACCCAATAGGCATTGTAACTTTTCATCATCTGTTTCAAATTCTTTATTTCTATTCTTAATTTGGGGAAAGAAAGTTGCCCGTATGTCTGCATAATTATCACATTTTAGGAGAAAGTGTGTTTCCGTTTCAATTGCATTTTGTGGGCAGAGTAAACACAACCTGGCATCTCTGGGTTACCAGATCTGTCTGCGACGACCGGTCTCTATAGCCAGGCTGTGTTCGCTGAGTCTGTACATAGTCAATGTTTTCCTCAGTTTTCTATCAGCCACAGTGGTCAGATAGTTTGCCACTGTGTACTGTCTGTTTAGTGCCAAATAGCATAGAAGTTTACTTAGATTTTTTGTGGTGTCTTTCCAATAGGTCATGTAATTTTCTTTTTGTTTTTTGATTATTTGGTTGGGCCAGATTTTCTGAGTGCTGTCCTGAGGCTTTGTTGGGTTACTGTTGGTTTGTGAGTTTAGTCTCAGGATCAGCTGACTAAGGGGACTCTTTTCTATGGTCACCTCTTGGTATTGGAGGGCTTTGTGGTGGTAAGAGTTGGGGTCGCTTATTTTTAAATGGTTATAAAATGCGTTGTTTGTAGTTTTGTTTGTAGTTTTTCTCTGGACTGAGGATATTCTTACAAAGTTCCGCATGCAGGGTTTCAATTGGATGTTTCTCCCATTTTTCAAATTCTTGTTTGGTAAGTGGGCCCCACACTTCACTGCCATATAATGCAATTGGTTCAATTATTGATTTGAATATTTTGAGCCAGATCCTAATTGGTATGTCTAATTTGATGTTTCTTTTAATGGCATAAAAAGCTATTCTTGCCTTGTCTCTCAGTTCATTCACAGCAAGTCGAAATTTCCTGTGGAGCTTATTTTTAGTCCTAATATGTGTAGGTGTAGGTGTGTTCTAGGTGTGTGGAGCCTAATAGGAAGGTATATCTGTCAGCGCCCAGTTCTGTCAGAATTGATGTAGGACATCTAGATGTTGTTGTAGGCCTTCTTTTGTTGGTGATAGTAGTACCAGATCATCTGCATATAGGATACATTTTATTTGTATATCTTTAAGGGTCAGTCCAGGGGCTGTTGATTGTTCAAGCATTTTGCTTCAAGCATTCTCTCTCTCTCTCTCTCTCTCTCTGTGTATCTCTCTCTTGTCTCTCTCTGTGTGTGTGTGTGTGTCTCTCTCTCTTTCTTTCTCTGTGGAAAAAAGGACCAACAAAGAAGAAAAAAAGCAATTAACTCTCATTCCTGGACATTGCAGTAAACATGGCTTATTGTTCCCTTCATTGTGTTGCTGCTCAGCTGAGTGGTAGAGAGAGAGAGACGGGGAGAGAGAGAGAGAGAGAGGAGAGAGAGAGAGAGAGAGAGAGAGAGAGAGAGAGAGAGAGAGAGAGAGAGAGAGAGAGAGAGAGAGAGAGAGAGAGAGAGAGAGAGAGAGAGAGAGAGAGAGAGAGAGAGAGAGAGAGAGAGAGAGAGAGAGAGAGAGAGAGAGAGAGAGAGAGAGAGAGAGAGAGAGAGAGAGAGAGAGAGAGAGAGAGAGAGAGAGAGAGAGAGAGAGAGAGAGAGAGAGAGAGAGAGCTTTTGTTGTGATTATTAATGGGCGCTTCACATGAACCTGCTCGAATATACTGAACAATGGTCCAAAATCACCTGACTGATGAGTAGGATGTGTAGCGGCAGTCCAAAGTGGACGGCCAGGCGTGGCCCTGGTAACGGAAACCGTTACAGCCACCACCGCACCCTCCCTCCTGACCAAGATTAATGAAACTTCCATTGCTTTTAATTAGCACAGGCTGTGGTCATTAATTATAACCCCCTTCTACTCCCCTCCCCCCAAATACAAATATTGTTGTTATATTTGGGGGAAGATTCTTGATTTATAATATATTGTGGTGGCGGGTGGAGTGATGAATGGGCCCCCATCACCGTTCACAGGGAGATGAAGAGGAGGAGTAATAAGATCAGCTGCAGGAGGAGAGTATGGTATCATACTGTACAGTAGAGGACAAGGTCATGTGAGATGGAGGGAGAGTGAGAGCCGACTCTGATGCAGTGTGGAGGACATACGGAGTGTACAAAACATTAGGAAGCACTGCTCTTTCCATGAATCCAGATGAAAACTATTATACCCATATTGATGTCACCTGTTATATCAACTTCAATCAGTTTAGATGAAGGGGAGAAGACAGGTTAAAGAAGGATTTTTAAGCCTTGACACTTGAGACATGGATTGTGTATGTGTGACACTGATTGGGCTGATTGGGCAAGACAAAATATTTAAGTGCCTTTGAACGGGGTATGGTAGTAGGTCCCTGGCGCACCGGTTTGAGTGTGTCAAGAACTGCAACGCTGCTGGGTTTTTCACGCTCAACAATTTCCCATAGATAGATAGATAGGTACCCCCGGGGGGGAAATTTCATTTCATGTGTATCAAGAATGGTCACCAGCCAAAGGACATCCAGCCAACTTGACACAACTGTCAGCTACTCTTCCTGGGATTCAGCAAAATGAAGGCAGTTGTGCATTTTTTAACATTACAATACATTTACAACAGATTTCCCAACATATTAAGTGTGCCCTCATATCTACAACTCAAAATCCATGTGTGTTCTCCGCTGTTCCATAAGGTGTATTTTTATATCTAATTTTACTGCTTGTATGAGTTACTTGATGTGGAATAGAGTTCCATGTAGAGCTGTGTGCCAGTAGTTCAAACAGACAGCTCGGTTCATTCAACATGTCAATACTTCTCACATATTCAAGTAGTGATTAAGACAATCTCTCCTCCACTTTGAGCCAGGAGAGCTTTACATGCATATAATTAATGTTAGTTCCCTGTGTACATCCAAGGGCCAACCGTGCTGCCCTGTTCTGAGCCAATTGTAGTTTTCCTAAGTCCCTCTTTGTTGCACCTGACAACACGACTGAACAGTAGTCCAGGTGCGACAAAACTAGGGCCTGTAGGACCTGCCTTGTTGATAGTGCTGTTAAGAAGACAGAGCAGTGCTTTATTATGGACAGACTTCTCCCCATCTTAGCTACTGTTGTATCAACATGTTTTGACCACGACAGTTTTACAATCCAGAGTTACTCCAAGGAGTTTAGTCACCTCAACTTGTTCAATTTCCACATTATTCATTACAAGATTTAGTTGAGGTTTAGGGTTTAGTGAATGGTTTGTCCCAATTACAATGCTTTTAGTTTTTGAAATATTTAGGACTAACTTATTCCTTGCCACCCATTCTGAAATAACTGCAGCTCTTTGTTAAGTGTTGCAGTCATTTCACTCGCTGTAGTAGCAGACGTGTATAGTGTTGAGTCATCCGCATACATAGACTCACTGGCTTTACTCAAGGCCAGTGGTATGTCGTTAGTAAAGATTTTTTATCATACATTTTTCTCAGCCAATCATCAGGCATTTTTGTAAGTGCTGTGCTTGTTGAATGTCCTTTCATATAAGCGTGCTGAAAGTATATTGTCAATTTGTTTACTGTAAAATAGCATTGTATCCGGCCAAACACAATTCTTTCCAAAAGGTAGGTGAATAACTTTTGCTTAAATTGAAGATATGGCAGATAGGAGTGGCAATATCGTCCGCTATTATCCTCAGTAATTTTCCATCCAAGTTGTCAGACCCCGGTCATTGTTGATTTGTTCTCCTCTTCCACACTTACTTTACATAATTCAAAATTACAATGCTTGTCTTTCATAATTTGGTCAGATATACTTGGATGTGTAGTGTCAGTGTTTGTTGCTGGCATGTCGTGCCAATCTTGCCAATGAAAAAAATCATTAAAGTAGTTGGCAATATCAGTGGGTTTTGCGATGAATGAGCCATCTGTTTCATTGAATGATGGAGCAGAGTTTGCCTTTTTGCCCAACATTTCATTTAAGGTGCTCCAAAGCTTTTAACTACAATTTATCGTTGTTTCATAGTGTAGTTTCTTCTTCTTTTTATTCGGTTTAGTCACATGATTTCTCAATTTGCAGTACGTTAGCCAATCGGTTTCACAGCCAGACCTATTTTCCATTTATTTTGCCTCATCCCTCTCAACCATACCGTTGTTAAATTCCTCATCAATCCACTGGGATTTAACCATTGTTTTTACAGTCATTTTCTTAATGGGTGCATGCTTATTGGTAACTGGGATAAGCAATTCCATAAAATCCATAGACCAACAAATATTCCTAAATATGGATACTATATTGTGATCACTACATCCAATGGATCTGGATACTGCTTTCAAACAAATTTCTGCAGCATTAGTAAAGATGTGATCAGTACATGTTGACGATTTCATTCCTGTGCTGTTTTTAACTAACCTGGTAGGTTGACTGATAACCTGAACCAGGTTGCAGGCATTTCTCTTGAGTGGGAAGCCTGATGAAAGCCAGTCAATATTTAAATAACCCAGAAAATAAACCTCTCTATTGATATCAGATACATTATCAAGCATTTCATCCAGATGCTGACTGTTAGCACTTGGTGGTCTATGGCAACTTCCCACCAGAATGGTCTTTAGGTGAGGCAGATGAACCTGTAGCCATATTACTCCAACATTATTTATCATGAGATCATCTCTAAGCCTGAATATATACAGCTACACCTCCACCTTTGGCATTTCTGTCTTTTCTGTATACTGCCCTAGTATATGGCATTAGCTTAGCACAACTGGCCTGTCCCTGTGTTAATGAATGGAAACACAGCCCAGTGGAGCCGTAGCATGGCTAACCCAGCCAGGTACAGGCAGACCATGGGATCCACTGCACTCCCAGTTTCCGTTTCAAATGAAACTTTACGACTCCTGACGTTTTGTCTTCTACTCTCCTGTTCGCCAGGCTTTCTCTTTACCCCATCGTGTCAGGTTGGAGTTAGTGAGTGTGAGGTGTTAGCACACTGTAGTTCTCTCTCTCTGACAATGGTGCTATGGAATGGCGGTATCTCTCTCTGTATTTCTGTCACTCTTTTTCAGTCAGAGTATTAGTGAAATAGATATTTAGTGTCATAGTGTTTAATGTGGAGTATGTGTAGATGTGGAGGTAGGGATATGCTCTGTTTTTGTGTGTGTGTTTGTGGTGAAAGTGTGTGTGTGTGTCGGGTTTGTTGTGAGCCACCAGTCACCATTTGCCCTCTTGACTCCAGGGTGGGATGGGAAGATATTTTATGAGCACACACACGCACACACGCACACACAAACACACAAACACACACACAAACACACAAACACATACACAAGCTCCCCGCCCCTACGTCAACCAACCCACAGAATGCAGCACAAAACAGAAATAATGTTTTAAATACAATCATAGTCAGGCCCAAACAATGTCATTTATCAAGGGAGCGTTTGGGACTGTATAATAAGTTTCACATTATTAATACCATTTCTCATCCTCTGTCAGGCCTGTCTGATTTATGGCGTGCGTGTGATCTAAGGTGATCATTGAATTAGAATCCTCACAGCCCCCCCCCCCCCCCCCCTCCCAAACATACACACACAACCAACCCTCGCAACCAGTTATGCTTCTGCTGTTTTGCCACAAAGGGTTGAGGCCCTTCTTAATTAGATAAGGGATAAATCTCATTATTTAAAATGATATTGAGCCAAAAGTAAATATGAGCGGCCCTTTTAGGGGGCTCGTAATGGGTTGTATGGTGATGGGGCGTCGTTACAGCGGAACGCTGTGATTTACAGCTAGACGCTCTTTGATGTATAGACATTACCTTTTTATTGAGCGAGTGTCGTCACTGTCCCCGGCTCACTCATTTCCCACCGTGTGTAATCAAAATCCCAAACCCCCACCCACCCACTTCCCTCGCTCCAGATGCAAAATAAACTAAGGGATTCGGAATTTTCGGCTCCTACAGCCTTCCCACGTTGCATATCCAGGAAATCTCGCCTGTTTATGCAAACCAGGGTCTGGGCTATATGTTCAGTTGAAAAAAACAACAACAAACCCCATAGAAACACAAATTCCTTTCAGATAATTTGAGTGGCAATAAAGAAAGTAGTCGATCATTTCTTTAATATTGGATCGAGGGTCTAACAGTAACAATCTTTGTGCGATATTAGCCTCTCTCTCTGGTTCTATTGCATTAGCTTGTCTATCTGGGGTGCGTTATCTCTGTCATACATCATTCTCTTTGATTTCTGTTAGAGACCGAGCTTCTCCTCTGCTCTAATCAGGTTGTGGAGTCTACGTCTGGTAAACACTCGAACACTTTAAACAGGAAGGGAGCAGACGGTGGCTGCGTTCTCAAATGGAACCCTATTCCCTATATAGTGCACTACTTTTGACCAGGGCCAAAATGGATCTGGTCAAAAGGGATTGTGGTGCCATTTGGGATACACGAGTGTTGCCGTGTTGTTACCGTTGTTGACTCCGGCCCACAGGACTCTTTTAATGCAACCACTCCCTCTCCGTAGTGTTACCAGAGAATTTATGACAGAGTTTCACTGTTACATTAATCATCCCTTTTCCCTTGCTTCCCTTCCTCATTTTCCCCTGCTTCCCTTCCTCATTTTCCCCTGCTTCCCTTCCTCATTTTCCCTTGCTTCCCTTCCTCCTTTTCCCTTGCTTCCCTTCCTCATTTTCCCTTGCTTCCCTTCCTCCTTTGTGTACCTGGGAGCCGCACAATCGCGGCGGGAAAACGTAAACATTGCCGGCAGGTGAGCTTAATGAAGTTCTAGGAGTGTAAATAGATTTACGAGCCGCTGATGTGGCCTGATATTAGAGAGAAACAGCACTGATATGGATGCCTGTATTTAAGGGCTATCAGAAGCCCCAATAAAGAGCCTCGTGACTGTAAGGCTTTTGGCTGAGTTATTGTCTCAGATATTAATATCCTTAGTAATT